>CM056594.1:4990260-5027760 GCA_029721355.1 Tegillarca granosa | reverse complement strand
TCAATCAATCAGATGTGACCCTCAAAAGGCACAACTACATGTAATAGGGAACAAGTGTACAAAGTTTTATTACATTCTATTAAATGGTGTTTCAGAGATGCTGTTTACAAACTTTCATTCCATAACTCTTAAAATAACAAAGAAAATCACTGGACCATGAAAAAGGTCACAATGTCCGACTTTGTACAATTTTTAGAGCATCTAAAATTGTACTGATAAAACAAATTTCATCGAGATTAGTCGATTAGTTCTTTTTCTAGAGTGCAAAATCAGTAGAGTATGACATCGTTACTATCTCCCTTTCTATTTCAACCAATCAGATGTGCCCCAAAAAGACACAACTACATGTCATAGGGAACAAAATTTCATCACATTCCACCCAACCGTTTTTGAGCTTAGCTGTGTGGCGGAAAAATACGGAAGAATAATAATAATAATAATAAAAATAATAATTATAATAATAAACGGGTAAACCAATAAGTCACCCCAACATACCCCAACTATGTAGGGTGACTTAATTATCTGTTTTATAGTATTAAGGGAAACATGCTGTTACGTAGATCAAAACTCACAGCAAAAGTATTTATTATCATGCTTGTTTTTGGTTCGAATCAAAGATATAAATATAAGCGATCTGTATTTTGCGATATGAAGGCGAGATAGCATAAATCATTTGGCAGTATAATGAAGTGTGGACGCACAATATTTAAATCTGGCCTTTATACAAGAATACAAATTATTTTATGACTCTTCTCTCTCTCTCTGATCTTAAATGAAAACTGACACTAATCCTGATTAATGTAATGAACAATAAATGTGTTCGTGATCTTAGTGAAGGAGTAAAAGAGCAAATACCATAGGGTAAAAACTTCGCATTGCTATCAAAATCAATTATTTATAGTATCGTACGTGATAAAATACCATTAACTATATAAAACGTGTTTCCATTGTCTTAATCTCGAAATATAGCATGAGCTATTCTTAAAGTTCAATATCACCAACAGTTATCCTTTGTTAGATTGTATTTCTTAATGATTCTGAAGCATTATTTATTCACAGCTTCTGATCCTTAGAGATTCCATTATGCTGTTTAAATGATTCTCGTTGTTATGTTATGCAATTGTTTACCTTTGTGTGGGGTTTCGTTTTAGTCGGATTTTCTTCAAATCAAACACTATAAAAGATATTTTATTTTAGTGCCAATCAATTATTTATGAAATACTTTCTGTGCACATATTTTACACGTGGCTTAACACCAAATAGATTATTGGCTAGACATTGCACGGAAATTGTACAAAAATACTTAATGCATCTTAAACTGGTTAACTTATACATGTTTCTTTTATTTTACTGATGTAATGTTTTCTCAGGCTAAATGTCCTTGAGGATGTATTACTTCTTGATGTTATTTCAAAAGCTGCATTGGTATGACAAACCTTCTACTGTGGTAATGTTAAGTTATAGTTTCCTTGTTATTTTTGTTATATCTAGATAAAATCAATTCAAGTCCTTATTCTCATTGAATCTTACAGGACTCAACACAATCGGATATCAGAGACAAACTACACATTATATATGTACAGCATAAACTCTTAATTTTTTCTGAGTTACTTTGTTTACTTAAACAGTTCTGAATAAATGTTCGGAGGACCAGAACTTTTCAACTTTGTAAAGAAAGGAAAAATAAAATCTTCATGGCTTTATGTATACCTACCGATAAATTTTAATAGAGTGACAATAAATTATGCACAATGTCCATAGAAAATCAAATAAAAATGTTTTATGTGAACCTAGTCGTTACTGTATATAGATATGCTCATTGGTGATAGCCAAATACATTCTGTAAAAGGGAAATATTATCACTATTGAACTTTTCACATTGACAGTTGATGTGATTATATTGGCAACGTGTTACATCGAATGCGCTTAATGATTCCACATTCAGTTTTAAAATTCCACATACTGGCAATCACTTGTTAAACAATGTACTGATATATTATATGCTAAGTTCAATTTCAAATTTTGCACTTGCTAAAGAACTTTAAAAATGGTTTTCTATGAAAATTATACACAGTCCGCTGTCAAAAAGTAACTTTACTTCATTTTTAGTAGAAAGACACTTCAGAAAAAAACGTGTCAGATATCAAAGTTTACGAGTATTTTGATGGGTTCTTCTATATTAATGTTAAACTATAATATAATCAATATATGGTGGACCTCTAATTTCACTTGTGTTTTTACGGAGTATTAATGAGAATAACGACAGTTTCACATTCAATTTCCATCGACTTCTAAAACAGAAAAATACCTTTATTTCTCAATACTTCAACATCCTTAATTCTCTATAACTTTTCAGATCTATATAAAATTCTTAATTACATGTAATTCCACTCTTATATTTCTTTTAAAACTATTATAGAACAAGACGCAGATTTATTAATATAGATGTATTTATTGTGAAGAGGTCTCCGATTTGTGCAGTGTAAAATTGTCCTTGCAATTTGACTGCACACCATAGTTATCAACTATTATTTATTTATTTATTTATTTATTTATTGTTAAAAGATATAAAACGTCCGTTAACTTTAACCAAACTGTAACACATTTTGTACTTTTTGTTTACTTAAATCTATCTTAATCTAAATCTTAATTTAAGTTTACTTAAAGCTAATTTATAGATCACATCCATTACAATAGACTTGAATAATAATTACATTAAAATGATTCATCTTCCATCCCAAAATAGATACATTGTATTATGAACAACGGATTTGAATTATATAAAGCTTAAATGAGTTACTTTTAAATTTTAACAATTATCAATGTAAATTTTTAAAAACCATCTTCCTTTGTTCTCTTATGTCAAAAACTCAATTTTAACAATTTTGTGTTTATTTGGGAAGTAAAAACCATGAAAACAAAGTGTACACAATGAATCCATTCTGTATGAACAATGTGATTTATGTAACAAATCCACTTTTATAACAAAACCCATTCAAAAAATAGACCAAACGAATGCATGAGATTTTAACAAACACTTTTACATCAAGTGTAACAGTATCAAAACCTATTATGATGACCTTATAACAATGTATATAGTTTAAGAGAAATTTCAATTTATTTTAACACCATACACTGGAATATCTCGATAATGTATTTCCTGTTTTCGGATTAAATTTTTCATTGCAGAAGTGAAGTAAAACTTGCTTCAATAAGTCTTTCTTAGTAAAACTAACACTTTTAAAGATTATGTCTGCTACAGGAAGTGCATGCGGAAATGTTAAAAATATAAACCTCAACTGAATGAGTTTTAAAACACATTGATTTTCATGTTCATTAATATATTTTTTATTTAAGTCATGCACTTTATTGAGTTTCAAATATTTATAGTGATGAAATGTTCTTTGATCTATGCAGTGTAATATGATCAATAAAATAAGCAATAAACGTCGATGGGAACTGAAAGTGAAAATGCTATACATATCACGATTTTAGAATGATTTATTTACAAGGCTCTCAATTAAACTAAAATTTAAAACAAAAATGAATAACTTTATCAATTTTCAACATGTGTAGGTGTTTGAAGTGTAATATCGAAGGAAAGCTTTTTATATCGAACGCAATGTTTAAGTAATAAAATATTCATTATAAGCGAATATAAAAGATAGACAAGATAATAAATTTTTCGAAGAAAAAATATAGGACGCTATAGAATGTCAGTGTTATAGTTTGATAGAGAAATTATCATTGTGCCATTGTATTCTTGGTGATTTTTAGTATTGATATCCGAATCTCACTTTTATTTATTTTTTAAAATTTATTTTTTATTTTTGTTATTTATTTATTTACTAGTATTTATTTATTTATTTATTTATTTATTTATTCATTTGATTTATCTTTTATTTTTTTATTTTAAACATCTCAAAATAATGCCTTGTCTGGGGCATAACACTTTAATATCCAACTCCAATGCTACATTTGTATTCTTATATAATCAATGTAATATTATGTTGTTGGTTATTGAACCCTTTAAATGTAATAAAAAAACTTAAATAATAAAACCGTAATCTATCTAAATCTTAGTTAAGATTGATGTCATTGATGTTATTACACATGTAAAAAAATAAGCGAAGGAAGCGTAAGAGAATAAACGTGGATTATTTTAAACTTCCCAGCAGAACATGAAATCAATCTGATTCAAAATCACTCGTAAATTTTCTTAATGTATTACTAAAAACAATAACTTTGGAAATTAAATACATTAAAACAGATGGTGAACACATGATTACATTCTAATATTCCATTATCATCATTAATTGCAGTGATTTTCTTGATTAAAGAACGTATAAATTAGAATAATTTTTGGCTTTAAAATTAAGGGAAGTCGTGTTAATGAAAACCGAGAAAAGATATTAAAACGGAGGAAATTAAGACTTAATGTTATCGTCAATTAATACATGTAAATCTAAAGACTGACGTAAAATCCTACTTAAAAGCTTCAGGAGAACATTTCAGTTTAGAGTGGCCTAACATTTAATCTGCGGTAAACAAATTTTTTTCAGGTCTGCATCTCATATAAATTTTCGAAATCAGCTCGTAGCCACAATAGACGATTTGAAACTTGATCTAAAGAATAAAGTTCTCTTAAACATATACTGTCTATGTGTGTTCTTTTTATTTCAAGATAGCGTACACATTTTTCAATTTTAGATTAATATGTAATTTATCAGCTTGAAATTGAAATTAAGTACGTGTCCAATCTGGGTAAGCATCATCCATTTACTGCGAAATGACTTGTGGGTAATTTGATTTTTTAACGGTGATCGTTTTATGTTTGAGTTTCATTTATATTAGCCATTATAAACAATGGAATGTCAAGATAACATAATGATATTAAGTATGTATTCTTCCAATTTATAAAGTTATTTAAGTTGATATATACTAGTAATTTAAAAACAAAAAGATGCTCGTGGAAAAGCACACACCCATGTAGTTCTTCGCAACAGCCAAAAATGAATGAAAAAAAAAATACAAGACAACGTTTTAAATAAACGCACAAAACCTTGTTTATTTAACATCTGTTTTAATGGGCAGAGTATTAAAAGAATTATGTTCAGATGGTGTGGTTGAAATGTATTGTCCTAACCAGTGAATCTTTTAGTCAAGTTTTTATTATTAACTTACACAAACTGTTATGTAATAAAGTACAGTCAAATTTCGGTTATTCGAAAGAGAAGAGTTTTTTGTTCGAAAAATCGGGAGGGGGTCGAAAAAGTGAATTTGCACTTCGAACTTCGATCCAACGTACGTGATCATTAAACACAACAGTCACGACATATTGCACATCGCAGGTGTTTTAGCGATGACAGTTTATTATGAAAAATATATATTTTATTAGAACAAAATCAAAATCAAAATATAATGTAATTATGCTGACTTAGCACCTAAATATAAGGTCGCCAGAGTACGCGCTATTACAAAGCAGGCGATTATACGCACACTGATATTTTACCTACACATGAAATTGTTCTTATAAAATCCTCAGACGTTGATAAACGTACTCCGTTGCACATAGCCGAAAATAAACTGCTGATGTGACGTGTTTATTGGTGTTGTCGTTGTTTCGGAAAACATTTAACCGTCCTATTATTCCGTAAGTGTTATTTTACCAAAAAACATCGTACTTAACTAAAAGTATTCCACGAATCTGTTTTTGGTGGATTATGTAATTTATGCATGTTTTGTGAACTTTATATATATATATATATATATATATATATATATATATATATATATATATATATATATATATATATATATATATATCAAGCGTAAAGTAAAGTACTACATGTAAAAAAAGTGTTTTAAGGAATACTTCGCTCGCAAGGTGATACACAATAGTAATTGGTTGAACCCAGTGATATCGGCAGTGTGCAAGGAATATATAAGTACATGTAGTTTAGATCAAACGTCATCTATAAGAGGTTCTAGATCTGTTCTCAGAATCCTACAGAAAGCAACATGATGTAATTGTTCCAGCCATCAACTCTACGTTAAAATTCTTTTCAAAAATAAAACAGAACATGGTTATTAGAAAAACATACGATATTTGAACAATTTAAACAATGGTTTATCGTTTTGTAGTGTTACGATAAAACATATTGGCAATGGTTTCGTCCAAAGTCTGGTCAATTAAATAACTGTCTTAATGAGTAACCTGTTACGATTTTTAATTTAGTTTTTTTATACTTTATTCACCATCCTTAAATATGAGATCAGCGAAAAGTTTTATAGAAATTAATCTAGAAGTAAGGAAGATACAACACTTACAATCCATTACAGAATATTATTTACAAACAACTGAAACAAGACAAATAAAAAACTCATCACTCTTAAAATTGTCTACTGTCCCAAATAATGAGGACATGATATAATGAGCGACATGTAAGATTCGTAGCTTTCTTCTGAATAAGTCGCTGCACAAATCATTAATACTACTGCCCATTGTCTAATATATTACTTCTAATACTTCTGTTTCACTTAGCGATCAAGACGGGAATTTCAACCTGCTGTAACATTTTATTTTGTCACTAATTTAGATGCGGTTTTCGACATTTAAGTTTTATTTAGATGGTATTTAGAACAGCTATACTAATTTTGTGCTTGTTACAGGTATACTTTAAGTGTGTGTAAATAATCTGTTTAAACGATTTTGTTGTAATAGATTATATGATCATGCGAAATCAAATTATTTTCCCGCATATAAGTGGTCCAAATTCAAGATATAAATAATTAATCTAATCTTCAAAAAACACCTAGATTTGAGACAATGTCATAACATGTTTCTTGATAAATCTTCGTAAAAGAGGAAAAACAGGGTAAATAATAACTATTATTATTATTATTATTATTATTATTATTATTATTATTATTGTTGTTGTTGTTGTTGTTGTTGTTGTTATTATTATTATTATTATTATTATCATCATCATCATCATCATCATCATCATCATCATCATCATTATATTATTATTATTATTGGTTTTGTTGTTATTATTATTATTATTATTATTATCATTATTATTGTTGTTGTTGTTGTTGTTATTATTATTATTATCTTAAACTTTAC
Source organism: Tegillarca granosa (assembly GCA_029721355.1). Classification (NCBI taxonomy): domain Eukaryota; kingdom Metazoa; phylum Mollusca; class Bivalvia; order Arcoida; family Arcidae; genus Tegillarca; species Tegillarca granosa. The sequence continues at coordinate 5,020,631 of CM056594.1, read as the reverse complement.
TTTCTAGCATAGCAATTGTCCAAACTACATAATATTTCACGAACTGTTTACTATCATAAGTAGGTGTGCGTTCTTATTTTCTTCTTTTAAGTACACGTATTAAGCGGACTGAAACAAGTATCTAAATGGCTACCAATTAAATTGGAAAAAACTTTTACTTTTTTTTGTTGTATGGTAATCCAAACATAATGAAACTGCACAGGATTGCTTTTCACCGCGGTTCAAGCTTCAAAATGTCTAAATGACTATTGTTGTTACAGTTTGTTAGACTTTTTGTTAGTTAAACGATAAAGAATTCCTTGTACATTATATTGTATAAGTATTGATTTATATTAGATTGATTCGGAAATACACAATGGACACACATCATCTAGTGTTCTACGCACCAAGTTGTTTGCATTACCATGTAATTCTTTGCTTCTTACAGTTTTACTCCATACATATGTTAATATTTCTATATAAACCGTTCCCATAGAAACTTCATATATTTGTTAATAAGAATGAGTTTGTTGAAACATTGTTTCCAAAATTTTTTAATACTCGTTAAATTAAACGTTGAGTATACATATTAATTTATAACAAGAAATAGAACCGGATGCATAATCTTATTAGGAACACATAAAGAAAGTATCTTTTAAACTGCCAGTCGAAGTCGGTCATTTCCGTCTTCAGCGTTTTAAATTGGTGATAACATAAATGCACTTTTTAGAATCATTCATAGGAATCGGGTGTTTTTGTTTTGGTCATTTAATCAAAAACTGTTGCCTTTGATCATTGGCTATGTTTCATTTTCAGAGAAAATTAATCCACAATAATAACCGATGTGTTTAAAAAATGGTATCTTGAAGAGTAAGATACGTGTATTCGTAAATTGGAGATCCCGAGTTTCATTTCGTAGTTTTATGACACATTATCAACAGCCCTCATTCTCAACTACATGTAGTGAGAAACATAAGATTTTTTGTTTTGTCACTTTTGCATCTAATAGCCTTGACATCCGGTTTTACTGGCCATTCATCTTTCTTGTACGGAAACTGTTTTCTTAGTGATACAACCATTAGTATACTGAATTAATTTCACTTCCCGTAGTTTTATGTTCCTGTCATTCTCAAATTTGATTTAGCACGTGACGGGTGCCTTTATCTAACAGGAGGTGCTTACCCTTCCAGAGCAACCGGTCTCACTTTCTTGATAGAATTTCAAGTTTTTAACTGAATTAATGGTTTTTTTTAAAAAAATTAGTTTTATGTTTTGCTATTTTTTAACTGTAATTTGGACATGTAGTGATATGTTTGTGCTTTATTATGTCTAAAACAGTTGTATAACTAGACTTGCGTTTGAGCAGGGCTCAATAGCTGGGTAAGTTACCCCCAATGGTGGCAACCTTGTACATTAGAAAGTTTCTTTTCTAAAGTGCAAAATCAGTAAAGTGTGACGTTGTTATTAACTCTCTATCTATTTCAATCAATCAGATGTGACCCTCAAAAGGCACAACTACATGTAATAGGGAACAAGTGTACAAAGTTTTATTACATTCTATTAAATGGTGTTTCAGAGATGCTGTTTACAAACTTTCATTCCATAACTCTTAAAATAACAAAGAAAATCACTGGACCATGAAAAAGGTCACAATGTCCGACTTTGTACAATTTTTAGAGCATCTAAAATTGTACTGATAAAACAAATTTCATCGAGATTAGTCGATTAGTTTCTTTTTCTAGAGTGCAAAATCAGTAGAGTATGACATCGTTACTATCTCCCTTTCTATTTCAACCAATCAGATGTGCCCCAAAAAGACACAACTACATGTCATAGGGAACAAAATTTCATCACATTCCACCCAACCGTTTTTGAGCTTAGCTGTGTGGCGGAAAAAATACGGAAGAATAATAATAATAATAATAAAAATAATAATTATAATAATAAACGGGTAAACCAATAAGTCACCCCAACATACCCCAACTATGTAGGGTGACTTAATTATCTGTTTTATAGTATTAAGGGAAACATGCTGTTACGTAGATCAAAACTCACAGCAAAAGTATTTATTATCATGCTTGTTTTTGGTTCGAATCAAAGATATAAATATAAGCGATCTGTATTTTGCGATATGAAGGCGAGATAGCATAAATCATTTGGCAGTATAATGAAGTGTGGACGCACAATATTTAAATCTGGCCTTTATACAAGAATACAAATTATTTTATGACTCTTCTCTCTCTCTCTGATCTTAAATGAAAACTGACACTAATCCTGATTAATGTAATGAACAATAAATGTGTTCGTGATCTTAGTGAAGGAGTAAAAGAGCAAATACCATAGGGTAAAAACTTCGCATTGCTATCAAAATCAATTATTTATAGTATCGTACGTGATAAAATACCATTAACTATATAAAACGTGTTTCCATTGTCTTAATCTCGAAATATAGCATGAGCTATTCTTAAAGTTCAATATCACCAACAGTTATCCTTTGTTAGATTGTATTTCTTAATGATTCTGAAGCATTATTTATTCACAGCTTCTGATCCTTAGAGATTCCATTATGCTGTTTAAATGATTCTCGTTGTTATGTTATGCAATTGTTTACCTTTGTGTGGGGTTTCGTTTTAGTCGGATTTTCCTTCAAATCAAACACTATAAAAGATATTTTATTTTAGTGCCAATCAATTATTTATGAAATACTTTCTGTGCACATATTTTACACGTGGCTTAACACCAAATAGATTATTGGCTAGACATTGCACGGAAATTGTACAAAAATACTTAATGCATCTTAAACTGGTTAACTTATACATGTTTCTTTTATTTTACTGATTGTAATGTTTTCTCAGGCTAAATGTCCTTGAGGATGTATTACTTCTTGATGTTATTTCAAAAGCTGCATTGGTATGACAAACCTTCTACTGTGGTAATGTTAAGTTATAGTTTCCTTGTTATTTTGTTATATCTAGATAAAATCAATTCAAGTCCTTATTCTCATTGAATCTTACAGGACTCAACACAATCGGATATCAGAGACAAACTACACATTATATATGTACAGCATAAACTCTTAATTTTTCTGAGTTACTTTGTTTACTTAAACAGTTCTGAATAAATGTTCGGAGGACCAGAACTTTTCAACTTTGTAAAGAAAGGAAAAATAAATCTTCATGGCTTTATGTATACCTACCGATAAATTTAATAGAGTGACAATAAATTATGCACAATGTCCATAGAAAATCAAATAAAAATGTTTTATGTGAACCTAGTCGTTACTGTATATAGATATGCTCATTGGTGATAGCCAAATACATTCTGTAAAAGGGAAATATTATCACTATTGAACTTTTCACATTGACAGTTGATGTGATTATATTGGCAACGTGTTACATCGAATGCGCTTAATGATTCCACATTCAGTTTTAAAATTCCACATACTGGCAATCACTTGTTAAACAATGTACTGATATATTATATGCTAAGTTCAATTTCAAATTTTGCACTTGCTAAAGAACTTTAAAAATGGTTTTCTATGAAAATTATACACAGTCCGCTGTCAAAAAGTAACTTTACTTCATTTTTAGTAGAAAGACACTTCAGAAAAAAAACGTGTCAGATATCAAAGTTTACGAGTATTTGATGGGTTCTTCTATATTAATGTTAAACTATAATATAATCAATATATGGTGGACCTCTAATTTCACTTGTGTTTTTACGGAGTATTAATGAGAATAACGACAGTTTCACATTCAATTTCCATCGACTTCTAAAACAGAAAAATACCTTTATTTCTCAATACTTCAACATCCTTAATTCTCTATAACTTTTCAGATCTATATAAAATTCTTAATTACATGTAATTCCACTCTTATATTTCTTTTAAAACTATTATAGAACAAGACGCAGATTTATTAATATAGATGTATTATTGTGAAGAGGTCTCCGATTTGTGCAGTGTAAAATTGTCCTTGCAATTTGACTGCACACCATAGTTATCAACTATTATTTATTTATTTATTTATTTATTTATTGTTAAAAGATATAAAACGTCCGTTAACTTTAACCAAACTGTAACACATTTTGTACTTTTTGTTTACTTAAATCTATCTTAATCTAAATCTTAATTTAAGTTTACTTAAAGCTAATTTATAGATCACATCCATTACAATAGACTTGAATAATAATTACATTAAAATGATTCATCTTCCATCCCAAAATAGATACATTGTATTATGAACAACGGATTTGAATTATATAAAGCTTAAATGAGTTACTTTTAAATTTTAACAATTATCAATGTAAATTTTTAAAAACCATCTTCCTTTGTTCTCTTATGTCAAAAACTCAATTTTAACAATTTTGTGTTTATTTGGGAAGTAAAAACCATGAAAACAAAGTGTACACAATGAATCCATTCTGTATGAACAATGTGATTTATGTAACAAATCCACTTTTATAACAAAACCCATTCAAAAAATAGACCAAACGAATGCATGAGATTTTAACAAACACTTTTACATCAAGTGTAACAGTATCAAAACCTATTATGATGACCTTATAACAATGTATATAGTTTAAGAGAAATTTCAATTTATTTTAACACCATACACTGGAATATCTCGATAATGTATTTCCTGTTTTCGGATTAAATTTTTCATTGCAGAAGTGAAGTAAAACTTGCTTCAATAAGTCTTTCTTAGTAAAACTAACACTTTTAAAGATTATGTCTGCTACAGGAAGTGCATGCGGAAATGTTAAAAATATAAACCTCAACTGAATGAGTTTTAAAACACATTGATTTTCATGTTCATTAATATATTTTTTATTTAAGTCATGCACTTTATTGAGTTTCAAATATTTATAGTGATGAAATGTTCTTTGATCTATGCAGTGTAATATGATCAATAAAATAAGCAATAAACGTCGATGGGAACTGAAAGTGAAAATGCTATACATATCACGATTTTAGAATGATTTATTTACAAGGCTCTCAATTAAACTAAAATTTAAAACAAAAATGAATAACTTTATCAATTTTCAACATGTGTAGGTGTTTGAAGTGTAATATCGAAGGAAAGCTTTTTATATCGAACGCAATGTTTAAGTAATAAAATATTCATTATAAGCGAATATAAAAGATAGACAAGATAATAAATTTTTCGAAGAAAAAATATAGGACGCTATAGAATGTCAGTGTTATAGTTTGATAGAGAAATTATCATTGTGCCATTGTATTCTTGGTGATTTTTAGTATTGATATCCGAATCTCACTTTTATTTATTTTTTAAAATTTATTTTTTATTTTTGTTATTTATTTATTTACTAGTATTTATTTATTTATTTATTTATTTATTTATTCATTTGATTTATCTTTTATTTTTTTATTTTAAACATCTCAAAATAATGCCTTGTCTGGGGCATAACACTTTAATATCCAACTCCAATGCTACATTTGTATTCTTATATAATCAATGTAATATTATGTTGTTGGTTATTGAACCCTTTAAATGTAATAAAAAAACTTAAATAATAAAACCGTAATCTATCTAAATCTTAGTTAAGATTGATGTCATTGATGTTATTACACATGTAAAAAAATAAGCGAAGGAAGCGTAAGAGAATAAACGTGGATTATTTTAAACTTCCCAGCAGAACATGAAATCAATCTGATTCAAAATCACTCGTAAATTTTCTTAATGTATTACTAAAAACAATAACTTTGGAAATTAAATACATTAAAACAGATGGTGAACACATGATTACATTCTAATATTCCATTATCATCATTAATTGCAGTGATTTTCTTGATTAAAGAACGTATAAATTAGAATAATTTTTGGCTTTAAAATTAAGGGAAGTCGTGTTAATGAAAACCGAGAAAAGATATTAAAACGGAGGAAATTAAGACTTAATGTTATCGTCAATTAATACATGTAAATCTAAAGACTGACGTAAAATCCTACTTAAAAAGCTTCAGGAGAACATTTCAGTTTAGAGTGGCCTAACATTTAATCTGCGGTAAACAAAATTTTTTTCAGGTCTGCATCTCATATAAATTTTCGAAATCAGCTCGTAGCCACAATAGACGATTTGAAACTTGATCTAAAGAATAAAGTTCTCTTAAACATATACTGTCTATGTGTGTTCTTTTTATTTCAAGATAGCGTACACATTTTTCAATTTTAGATTAATATGTAATTTATCAGCTTGAAATTGAAATTAAGTACGTGTCCAATCTGGGTAAGCATCATCCATTTACTGCGAAATGACTTGTGGGTAATTTGATTTTTTAACGGTGATCGTTTTATGTTTGAGTTTCATTTATATTAGCCATTATAAACAATGGAATGTCAAGATAACATAATGATATTAAGTATGTATTCTTCCAATTTATAAAGTTATTTAAGTTGATATATACTAGTAATTTAAAAACAAAAAGATGCTCGTGGAAAACACACACCCATGTAGTTCTTCGCAACAGCCAAAAATGAATGAAAAAAAAATACAAGACAACGTTTTAAATAAACGCACAAAACCTTGTTTATTTAACATCTGTTTTAATGGGCAGAGTATTAAAAGAAATTATGTTCAGATGGTGTGGTTGAAATGTATTGTCCTAACCAGTGAATCTTTTAGTCAAGTTTTTATTATTAACTTACACAAACTGTTATGTAATAAAGTACAGTCAAATTTCGGTTATTCGAAAGAGAAGAGTTTTTTGTTCGAAAAATCGGGAGGGGGTCGAAAAAGTGAATTTGCACTTCGAACTTCGATCCAACGTACGTGATCATTAAACACAACAGTCACGACATATTGCACATCGCAGGTGTTTTAGCGATGACAGTTTATTATGAAAAATATATATTTTATTAGAACAAAATCAAAATCAAAATATAATGTAATTATGCTGACTTAGCACCTAAATATAAGGTCGCCAGAGTACGCGCTATTACAAAGCAGGCGATTATACGCACACTGATATTTTACCTACACATGAAATTGTTCTTATAAAATCCTCAGACGTTGATAAACGTACTCCGTTGCACATAGCCGAAAATAAACTGCTGATGTGACGTGTTTATTGGTGTTGTCGTTGTTTCGGAAAACATTTAACCGTCCTATTATTCCGTAAGTGTTATTTTACCAAAAAACATCGTACTTAACTAAAAGTATTCCACGAATCTGTTTTTGGTGGATTATGTAATTTATGCATGTTTTGTGAACTTTATATATATATATATATATATATATATATATATATATATATATATATATATATATATATATATATATATATATCAAGCGTAAAGTAAAGTACTACATGTAAAAAAAGTGTTTTAAGGAATACTTCGCTCGCAAGGTGATACACAATAGTAATTGGTTGAACCCAGTGATATCGGCAGTGTGCAAGGAATATATAAGTACATGTATTTAGATCAAACGTCATCTATAAAGAGGTTCTAGATCTGTTCTCAGAATCCTACAGAAAGCAACATGATGTAATTGTTCCAGCCATCAACTCTACGTTAAAATTCTTTTCAAAAATAAAACAGAACATGGTTATTAGAAAAACATACGATATTTGAACAATTTAAACAATGGTTTATCGTTTTGTAGTGTTACGATAAAACATATTGGCAATGGTTTCGTCCAAAGTCTGGTCAATTAAATAACTGTCTTAATGAGTAACCTGTTACGATTTTTAATTTAGTTTTTTTATACTTTATTCACCATCCTTAAATATGAGATCAGCGAAAAGTTTTATAGAAATTAATCTAGAAGTAAGGAAGATACAACACTTACAATCCATTACAGAATATTATTTACAAACAACTGAAACAAGACAAATAAAAAACTCATCACTCTTAAAATTGTCTACTGTCCCAAATAATGAGGACATGATATAATGAGCGACATGTAAGATTCGTAGCTTTCTTCTGAATAAGTCGCTGCACAAATCATTAATACTACTGCCCATTGTCTAATATATTACTTCTAATACTTCTGTTTCACTTAGCGATCAAGACGGGAATTTCAACCTGCTGTAACATTTTATTTTGTCACTAATTTAGATGCGGTTTTCGACATTTAAGTTTTATTTAGATGGTATTTAGAACAGCTATACTAATTTTGTGCTTGTTACAGGTATACTTTAAGTGTGTGTAAATAATCTGTTTAAACGATTTTGTTGTAATAGATTATATGATCATGCGAAATCAAATTATTTTCCCGCATATAAGTGGTCCAAATTCAAGATATAAATAATTAATCTAATCTTCAAAAAACACCTAGATTTGAGACAATGTCATAACATGTTTCTTGATAAATCTTCGTAAAAGAGAAAACAGGGTAAATAATAACTATTATTATTATTATTATTATTATTATTATTATTATTATTATTGTTGTTGTTGTTGTTGTTGTTGTTGTTATTATTATTATTATTATTATTATCATCATCATCATCATCATCATCATCATCATCATCATCATTATTATTATTATTATTATTGGTTTTGTTGTTATTATTTTATTATTATTATTATCATTATTATTGTTGTTGTTGTTGTTGTTATTATTATTATTATCTTAAACTTTACTTTCTAGCATAGCAATTGTCCAAACTACATAATATTTCACGAACTGTTTACTATCATAAGTAGGTGTGCGTTCTTATTTTCTTCTTTTAAGTACACGGTATTAAGCGGACTGAAACAAGTATCTAAATGGCTACCAATTAAATTGGAAAAACTTTTACTTTTTTTTGTTGTATGGTAATCCAAACATAATGAAACTGCACAGGATTGCTTTTCACCGCGGTTCAAGCTTCAAAATGTCTAAATGACTATTGTTGTTACAGTTTGTTAGACTTTTTGTTAGTTAAACGATAAAGAATTCCTTGTACATTTATATTGTATAAGTATTGATTTATATTAGATTGATTCGGAAATACACAATGGACACACATCATCTAGTGTTCTACTCACCAAGTTGTTTGCATTACCATGTAATTCTTTGCTTCTTACAGTTTTACTCCATACATATTGTTAATATTTCTATATAAACCGTTCCCATAGAAACTTCATATATTTGTTAATAAGAATGAGTTTGTTGAAACATTGTTTCCAAAATTTTTTAATACTCGTTAAATTAAACGTTGAGTATACATATTAATTTATAACAAGAAATAGAACCGGATGCATAATCTTATTAGGAACACATAAAGAAAGTATCTTTTAAACTGCCAGTCGAAGTCGGTCATTTCCGTCTTCAGCGTTTTAAATTGGTGATAACATAAATGCACTTTTTAGAATCATTCATAGGAATCGGGTGTTTTTGTTTTGGTCATTTAATCAAAAACTGTGCCTTTGATCATTGGCTATGTTTCATTTTCAGAGAAAATTAATCCACAATAATAACCGATGTTTAAAAAATGGTATCTTGAAGAGTAAGATACGTGTATTTCGTAAATTGGAGATCCCGAGTTTCATTTCGTAGTTTATGACACATTATCAACAGCCCTCATTCTCAACTACATGTATGTGAGAAACATAAGATTTTTTGTTTTGTCACTTTTGCATCTAATAGCCTTGACATCCGGTTTTACTGGCCATTCATCTTTCTTGTACGGAAACTGTTTTCTTAGTGATACAACCATTAGTATACTGAATTAATTTCACTTCCCGTAGTTTTATGTTCCTGTCATTCTCAAATTTGATTTAGCACGTGACGGGTGCCTTTATCTAACAGGAGGTGCTTACCCTTCCAGAGCAACCGGTCTCACTTTCTTGATAGAATTTCAAGTTTTTAACTGAATTAATGGTTTTTTTTTAAAATTAGTTTTATGTTTTGCTATTTTTTAACTGTAATTTGGACATGTAGTGATATGTTTGTGCTTTATTATGTCTAAAACAGTTGTATAACTAGACTTGCGTTTGAGCAGGGCTCAATAGCTGGGTAAGTTACCCCCAATGGTGGCAACCTTGTACATTAGAAAGTTTCTTTTCTAAAGTGCAAAATCAGTAAAGTGTGACGTTGTTATTAACTCTCTATCTTTTTCAATCAATCAGATGTGACCCTCAAAAGGCACAACTACATGTAATAGGGAACAAGTGTACAAAGTTTTATTACATTCTATTAAATGGTGTTTCAGAGATGCTGTTTACAAACCTTCATTCCATAACTCTTAAAATAACAAAGAAAATCACTGGACCATGAAAAAGGTCACAATGTCCGACTTTGTACAATTTTTAGAGCATCTAAAATTGTACTGATAAAACAAATTTCATCGAGATTAGTCGATTAGTTCTTTTTCTAGAGTGCAAAATCAGTAGAGTATGACATCGTTACTATCTCCCTTTCTATTTCAACCAATCAGATGTGCCCCAAAAAGACACAACTACATGTCATAGGGAACAAAATTTCATCACATTCCACCCAACCGTTTTTGAGCTAAGCTGTGTGGCGGAAAAATACGGAAGAATAATAATAATAATAATAAAAATAATAATTATAATAATAAAGGGTAAACCAATAAGTCACCCCAACATACCCCAACTATGTAGGGTGACTTAATTATCTGTTTTATAGTATTAAGGGAAACATGCTGTTACGTAGATCAAAACTCACAGCTCATGCTTGTTTTTGGTTCGAATCAAAGATATAAATATAAGCGATCTGTATTTTGCGATATGAAGGCGAGATAGCATAAATCATTTGGCAGTATAATGAAGTGTGGACGCACAATATTTAAATCTGGCCTTTATACAAGAATACAAATTATTTTATGACTCTTCTCTCTCTCTCTGATCTTAAATGAAAACTGACACTAATCCTGATTAATGTAATGAACAATAAATGTGTTCGTGATCTTAGTGAAGGAGTAAAAGAGCAAATACGATAGGGTAAAAACTTCGCATTGCTATCAAAATCAATTATTTATAGTATCGTACGTGATAAAATACCATTAACTATATAAAACGTGTTTCCATTGTCTTAATCTCGAAATATAGCATGAGCTATTCTTAAAGTTCAATATCACCAACAGTTATCCTTTGTTAGATTGTATTTCTTAATGATTCTGAAGCATTATTTATTCACAGCTTCTGATCCTTAGAGATTTCATTATGCTGTTTAAATGATTCTCGTTGTTATGTTATGCAATTGTTTACCTTTGTGTGGGGTTTCGTTTTAGTCGGATTTTCTTCAAATCAAACACTATAAAAGATATTTTATTTTAGTGCCAATCAATTATTTATGAAATACTTTCTGTGCACATATTTTACACGTGGCTTAACACCAAATAGATTATTGGCTAGACATTGCACGGAAATTGTACAAAAATACTTAATGCATCTTAAACTGGTTAACTTATACATGTTTCTTTTATTTTACTGATGTAATGTTTTCTCAGGCTAAATGTCTTTAAGGATGTATTACTTCTTGATGTTATTTCAAAAGCTGCATTGGTATGACAAACCCTCTACTGTGGTAATGTTAAGTTATTGTTTCCTTGTTATTTTTGTTATATCCAGATAAAATCAATTCAAAGTCCTTATTCTCATTGAATCTTACAGGACTCAACACAATCGGATATCAGAGACAAACTACACATTATATATGTACAGCATAAACTCTTACCTTTTTCCGAGTTACTTTGTTTACTTAAACAGTTCTGAATAAATGTTCGGAGGACCAGAACTTTTCAACTTTGTAAAGAAAGGAAAAATAAAATCTTCATGGCTCTATGTATACCTACCGATAAATTTTAATAGAGTGGCAATAAATTATGCACAATGTCCATAGAAAATCAAATAAAAATGTTTTAAGTGAACCTAGTCGTTACTGTATATAGATATGCTCATTGGTGATAGCCAAATATATTCTGTAAAAAGGGAAATATTATCACTTTTGAAATTTTCACATTGACAGCTGATGTGATAATATTGGCAACGTGTTACATCGAATGCGCTAAATGATTCCACATTCAGTTTTAAAATTCCACATACTGGCAATCACTTGTTAAACAATATACTGATATATTATATGCTAAGTTCAATTTCAAATTTTGCACCTGCTAAAGAACATTAAAAATGGTTTTCTATGAAAATTATACATAGTCCGCTGTCAAAAAGTAACTTAACTTCAATTTTAGTAGAAAGACACTTCAGAAAAAAACGTGTCAGATATCAAAGTTTTAGAGTATTTTAATGGGTTCTACTATATTAATGATTAACTATAATATACTCAATATATCGTGGACCTCTAATTTCACTTGTGTTTTTACGGAGTATTAATGAGAATAACGACAGTTTCACATTCAATTTTCATCGACTTCTAAAAAAGAAAAATACCTTTATTTCTCAATACTTCAACATCCTTAATTCTCTATAACTTTTCAGATCTATAAAAAATCCCTAATTACATGTATTTCCACTCTTATATTTCTTTTAAAACTATTTTAGAACAAGACGCAGATTTATTAATATAGATGTAATTATTGTGAAGAGGTCTTCGATTTGGGCAGTGTAAAATTGTCCTTGCAATTTGACTGCACACCATAGTTATCAACTATTATTTATTTATTTATTTATTTATTCATTTATTTATAATATTTATTTATTTATTGTTAAAAGATAAAAAACGTCCGTTAACTTTAACCAAACTGTAACACATTTTGTACTTTTTGTTTACTTAAATCTATCTTTATCTAAATCTTAATTTAAGTTTACTTAAAGCTAATTTATAGCTCACATCCATTACAATAGACTTGAAAAATAATTACATTAAAATGATTAATCTTCCATCCCAAAATAGATACATTGTATTATGAACAACCCATTTGAATTATATAAAGCTTAAATGAGTTACTTTTAAGTTTTAACAATTATCAATGTAAATTTTTAAAAACCATCTTCCTTTGTTCTCTTATGTCAAAAACTCAATTTTAACAATTTTGTGTTTATTTGGGAAGTAAAAACCATGAAAACAAAGTGGACACAATGAATCCATTCTGTATGAAGAATGTGATTTATGTAACAAATCCACTTTTATAACAATACCCATTCCAAAAATAGACCAAACGAATGCATGAGATTTTAACAAACACTTTTACATCAAGTGTAACAGTATCAAAACCTATTATGATGACCTTATAACAATGTATATAGTTTAAGAGAAATTTCAATTTATTTTAACACCATACACTGGAATATCTCGATAATGTATTTCCTGTTTTCGGATTAAATTTTTCATTGCAGAAGTGAAGTAAAACTTGCTTCAATAAGTCTTTCTTAGTAAAACTAACACTTTTAAAGATTATGTCTGCTACAGGAAGTGCATGCGGAAATGTTAAAAATATAAACCTCAACTGAATGAGTTTTAAAACACATTGATTTTCATGTTCATTAATATATTTTTTATTTAAGTCATGCACTTTATTGAGTTTCAAATATTTATAGTGATGAAATGTTCTTTGATCTATGCAGTGTAATATGATCAATAAAATAAGCAATAAACGTCGATGGGAACTGAAAGTGAAAATGCTATACATATCACGATTTTAGAATGATTTATTTACAAGGCTCTCAATTAAACTAAAATTTAAAACAAAAATGAATAACTTTATCAATTTTCAACATGTGTAGGTGTTTGAAGTGTAATATCGAAGGAAAGCTTTTTATATCGAACGCAATGTTTAAGTAATAAAATATTCATTATAAGCGAATATAAAAGATAGACAAGATAATAAATTTTTCGAAGAAAAAATATAGGACGCTATAGAATGTCAGTGTTATAGTTTGATAGAGAAATTATCATTGTGCCATTGTATTCTTGGTGATTTTTAGTATTGATATCCGAATCTCACTTTTATTTATTTTTTAAAATTTATTTTTTATTTTTGTTATTTATTTATTTACTAGTATTTATTTATTTATTTATTTATTCATTTGATTTATCTTTTATTTTTTTATTTTAAACATCTCAAAATAATGCCTTGTCTGGGGCATAACACTTTAATATCCAACTCCAATGCTACATTTGTATTCTTATATAATCAATGTAATATTATGTTGTTGGTTATTGAACCCTTTAAATGTAATAAAAAAACTTAAATAATAAAACCGTAATCTATCTAAATCTTAGTTAAGATTGATATCATTGATGTCATTACACATGTAAAAAAAATAAGCGAAGGAAGCGTAAGAGAATAAACGTTGATTATTTTAAACTTCCCAGCAGAACATGAAATCAATCTGATTCAAAATCACTCGTAAATTTTCTTAATGTATTACTAAAAACAGTAACTTTGGAAATTAAATACATTAAAACAGATGGTGAAAACATGATTACATTCTAATATTCCATTATCATCATTAATTGCAGTGATTTTCTTGATTAAAGAACGTATAAATTAGAATAATTTTTGGCTTCAAAATTAAGGGAAGTCGTGTTAATGAAAACTGAGAAAAGATATTAAAACGGAGGAAATTAAGACTAAATGTTATCGTCAATTAATACATGTAAATCTAAAGACTGACGTAAAATCCTACTTAAAAAGCTTCAGGAGAACATTTCAGTTTAGAGTGGCCGAACATTTAATCTGCGGTAAACAAAATTTTTTTCAGGTCTGCATCTCATATAAATTTTCGAAATCAGCTCGTAGCCACAATAGACGATTTGAAACTTGATCTAAAGAATAAAGTTCTCTTAAACATATACTGTCTATGTGTGTTCTTTTTATTTCAAGATAGCGTACACATTTTTCAATTTTAGATTAATATGTAATTTATCAGCTTGAAATTGAAATTAAGTACGTGTCCAATCTGGGTAAGCATCATCCATTTACTGCGAAATGACTTGTGGGTAATTTGATTTTTTTAACGGTGATCGTTTTATGTTTGAGTTTCATTTATATCAGCCATTATAAACAATGGAATGTCAAGATAACATAATGATATTAAGTATGTATTCTTCCAATTTATAAAGTTATTTAAGTTGATATATACTAGTAATTTAAAAACAAAAAGATGCTCGTGGAAAGCACACACCCATGTAGTTCTTCGCAACAGCCAAAAATGAATGAAAAAAAAAATACAAGACAACGTTTTAAATAAACGCACAAAACCTTGTTTATTTAACATCTGTTTTAATGGGCAGAGTATTAAAAGAAATTATGTTCAGATGGTGTGGTTGAAATGTATTGTCCTAACCAGTGAATCTTTTAGTCAAGTTTTTATTATTAGCTTACACAAACTGTTATGTAATAAAGTACAGTCAAATTTCGGTTATTCGAAAGAGAAGAGTTTTTTGTTCGAAAAATCGGGAGGGGGTCGAAAAAGTGAATTTGCACTTCGAACTTCGATCCAACGTACGTGATCATTAAACACAACAGTCACGACATATTGCACATCGCAGGTGTTTTAGCGATGACAGTTTATTATGAAAAATATATATTTTATTAGAACAAAATCAAAATTTCATGTCATTAGGTACATCAAGTCATAATACTCACGATACATAATATAAAAATCCATTCAGAGGGAATGCATCATGCAATAAACTTTTTTATTTGAATTAAAGAATGTTTATCGAAACGAAACGTAACAAGTTCATATAATTTCTAGAATTAAAATGTGAATAAGAAATGTGGCTGTCTGATAACCTTTACCGCGAATTAAATGTTTTATTATTATTATTATTATTATTATTATTATTATTATTATTATTATTATCGCGATTATAAAAATATTTAATAAATGTTTAGGTGCGTGGTAGTATATAACCCATGCGGTTTTGAACCAGGAAGGTCGACACAGATTCTACATTTAGTTGCTGTACTGGTTTGACAATTTAAGCGTCTAATTGAATTGTTACTTTTTGGTATTATCATTCAAACCTTTTATGTTTTAAACAAATTTAAAAAGACTGTCCATTGTTATTTAAAAACTAGAATTACAAATTTGCTTCGATATAGATGATATGCCGTTGTAATTTAGGGAAAGGGAAATAAATCGCGTTTAATAATTTAACTTTTTTCGCACTTGGCTGAACTTACGTGACAGAGAATGCACAGTACTGTTGTATCAAGAAATAAAATTATTTTATCATGATATTGGTCAATTGTTTACGTTATACAAGACAAAGGTAAAAATTACATAACCGTATTGATTTTACTCATAATGAATGCAAAAACAAAGTACACAAATGCAATCAATCGCCAAATATCTATTGAAGACATTTTTAATTATTCATGCTAAAACCAAAGATACTGGAATTTAATTACCAGAGAACATATTCTCGCTTGCCGCAGTAATTTGAAACCCATATCAACCCAAAATCATCTTATAAAATTCTGTCGGACTTTATAATTGAATTTTGACATTAAAAATTTTCTCATAAAATATTATCTAGATTTTAGGAAGATGCAATTTAAACTAGCCTCAATAAACTTATTTAGTTTATTTTTGATGTTGTTTGAAAATTAGTCAGAGATTGTCCAATCGACGTGAACATATTTCAATCCTAAATTAAATTTCGATTCAAATAATTCTCTATTGGTAAATTCTAGATATTTCTTTCTTTTTTCTTTTCTTTATTATTACTTTTATTATCATTATTATTATTATTATTAATGAAATTTGAAATATACTATTTTAAATATTTATCTCAGCAAATCGTTGCTTAAAATTATTTAATTGACTTTAAAATACTTATTTATTGCTTGACGCTTCACATTAAGAAAACAAATTTATCGCTTAGTTTAACCGATGTCAAGATAATTTGACTACGAGGCGGTATGCTAATGTAATTATGCTGACTTAGCACCTAAATATAAGGTCGCCAGAGTACGCGCTATTACAAAGCAGGCGATTATACGCACACTGATATTTTACCTACACATGAAATTGTTCTTATAAAATCCTCAGACGTTGATAAACGTACTCCGTTGCACATAGCCGAAAATAAACTGCTGATGTGACGTGTTTATTGGTGTTGTCGTTGTTTCGGAAAACATTTAACCGTCCTATTATTCCGTAAGTGTTATTTTACCAAAAAACATCGTACTTAACTAAAAGTATTCCACGAATCTGTTTTTGGTGGATTATGTAATTTATGCATGTTTTGTGAACTTTATATATATATATATATATATATATATATATATATATATATATATATATATATATATATATATATATATATATATATCAAGCGTAAAGTAAAGTACTACATGTAAAAAAAGTGTTTTAAGGAATACTTCGCTCGCAAGGTGATACACAATAGTAATTGGTTGAACCCAGTGATATCGGCAGTGTGCAAGGAATATATAAGTACATGTATTTAGATCAAACGTCATCTATAAAGAGGTTCTAGATCTGTTCTCAGAATCCTACAGAAAGCAACATGTAATTGTTCCAGCCATCAACTCTACGTTAAAATTCTTTTCAAAAATAAAACAGAACATGGTTATTAGAAAAACATACGATATTTGAACAATTTAAACAATGGTTTATCGTTTTGTAGTGTTACGATAAAACATATTGGTAATGGTTTCGTCCAAAGTCTGGTCAATTAAATAACTGTCTTAATGAGTAACCTGTTACGATTTTTAATTTAGTTTTTTTTATACTTTATTCACCATCCTTAAATATGAGATCAGCGAAAAGTTTTATAGAAATTAATCTAGAAGTAAGGAAGATACAACACTTACAATCCATTACAGAATATTATTTACAAACAACTGAAACAAGACAAATAAAAAACTCATCACTCTTAAAATTGTCTACTGTCCCAAATAATGAGGACATGATATAATGAGCGACATGTAAGATTCGTAGCCTTCTTCTGAATAAGTCGCTGCACAAATCATTAATACTACTGCCCATTGTCTAATATATTACTTCTAATACTTCTGTTTCACTTAGCGATCAAGACGGGAATTTCAACCTGCTGTAACATTTTATTTTGTCACTAATTTAGATGCGGTTTTCGACATTTAAGTTTTATTTAGATGGTATTTAGAACAGCTATACTAATTTTGTGCTTGTTACAGGTATACTTTAAGTGTGTGTAAATAATCTGTTTAAACGATTTTGTTGTAATAGATTATATGATCATGCGAATATAATAATATTTGCGCTACCAACTTTATTTTACTAATACCAGCATCGGTATTAAACTTGAATAAACTTAAGCGCCAAAGATTTACTCCCCTTTCTACTTGAAATCGCAGATTAAATATATCCTGAACAAAAACACTTTAAAGTTTTAAAGAAAGTTTAAGTAATCAAACTGAGAATGGGTGCTAAATATGACAAATATCTGTTTCCTTAAAATTTCAATTCTTATGGTAGATATACCGGGTCAATACCAAAAAGTACATATGCTGTCTCTCCGGGATATTCGAGATTCGATCTATTTTAATTTTTTGGAAAATTTACTTCGTCTTATCAGGTAAAAGATCATTTTAAGTTTTTATGATCTTTATAGCTGTTTTAACAGTGGAAACCTGTCTATCATTTTTCTTTGTAATAACCATTAGTTTTAAACTACGCTTTGTACCTCTATGTGTTTTATGCTGTTGTTTACTTCTATTTAATTCAAGTGTCTTATCTTTCATTTTTAATATACTCATGGCAAGTGTTGGTTCCAACATCAAAATGAAACGACAGTAATGCAAACCCGAACTAATTACTTTTATACAATATTTATCAAAAGATGTTTTAACAAACTTGTAAGGAATCGAGACACCATCAAGAGAATTGTTAATAAAACGATTAATTATGGCATTGAAGTGAGCATCATTTGTACTTAAACAAAGTTCAAAATCTTTGCAAAAAAGTCCTTGAATAACAAACAACAATCTATATAAGCCTCCTGTACTTTCAGTAAATAATAGCTTACAAGGAATCGATGCTGTATTTATTCAGGATGACGCCAACCTGGTATGCCTCGAGAGCACTTAGCTCAGTAGTGATATTGTCAACTCTAAAAAAGAAAATTTTGCGATGACATACTGTTATAGATAAATACCCATTATGTATTTAGTCTATCAGTTATAGAAGAAAGTAATCAAAAGCCTCTTCAGACGATTTTCTATAAGCCGCTACATCAAGCACCCAGTCAATTACAACGCTTATTTCCTTGTCTGTAAAAATCTGACATTCAAGTGACATTTTAACTAGGAAAGAAGATGAAAGTGGCAAATCATTTAAGTCGATCGTATCTCGATGAACCTTGAAGAATTTAGAACCAAATCTTATAAATAAATCACACTGAGTTTTTTAATATGTTTAAACGCGTGTGTTCAGAAAGTACAAATTATCATTCACTGAATCGAGTCTAAAATTTGTTCATGTTTGCTGGTCGGTAATCGCCTCACCTGAGGTTTATACACTATGGTGTAAGAAAACTAAAATTGGCAAATAAAATGTTTAACGGTGACGGAATCATCATTCAGTTGCGAAACAAATGATTGATGAACCTCAATATTCCATCGTTGAATGAACATACCTGAAAGGGCTGTACTATTAACCATTAAAAACCTTGTTCACAGGTCAGATGATAAGTTTATAGATCTCATGGAGTATTATATACTATAATATGTGTATCGCAAGCTCAGTTGTTCTTAGTTTGAAAACTAGTCTTCCAAACAACCGCAAAACTGCTTTCAACAATGAGCAGAATATTACTGAATAATTTCATACAGCTGTTCTTGCATTCAATCCGTAGAAAGTACTAAAGGCAACGCAAAATAAGTACGCTAACAAATGTGTGTTGGTTATTGGCAAGTACATATCGGCTTCGGTAGAGGCAGATATGACTATAGTTGTATCATGAATTATTTTCACCACTAGATCAGGTGTAAGGCTATTCTCACACTTATAATGTAATAAAATTAGAATAGAAAATGATGAAATCAGTCATAGTGGAAACGGGTTTCCTCCTCCGACTTTAAAATCTGTAACCAATTTTATATACTAAAAACTCTAATATTGCCTTAAATACACGTAACATTTTTTCCCTCGCGTATTATATTTATATCTGTATATGTCATGTGCTTGTCCTGAAATTTAGAAAGAGGTAGTTGCTATGTGCAAACGTTTTGAAGGCTAAACTTAATTACAGTTCAAAACTTTTCACGTGACACCTTGCTTATTTCTCTGACCTGTTCATTTGCATTATCCCTGTAAGCGGTAAAGGTTCCATATAAATAAATAATAACAAATGGGTATTGACATTTGTTCTGCTGTGTCTAACTAAAATTAGCATTTAAAAAAAAAAGACTAAATAAACGATAATGTAAATTTACCAGTTTATTTAATAATATAATTCAGAACAGGATTGGACAAAAGGCAACCCCACCAGTGTTTTATTTCCAACATCATATACAACAAATTTGGAACATGTTATTTTACAATTTATTGTTAATGAACATAAATGCTTTAAAATAAAACTTATCTATTATAAAACATTCGGTGAATTTGAATAAATGTAACAAAAAGCTTGTGACAGAATAATCTTTAAGTCTAAGTACTACAGTAAAATGTATGTATAATTCTGGATCAGGTGATACGCTGTCTACTAATAATATCACCGGGTACCGTAAACCAAAAATAGAACTATTCTGATTCAAAAATGATTTAAAGTTAGAAATAATGTCCCGGATACAGTCCTGTTACGATGACTTCTTTCAATGATAAAAAGCTTATACACAACAACATGCTTTTAGATCAAATATATACATCGTGTATTTAATCTTCGAGAGAAAAAAGAGAAAACAGAATAATATATTCTGGCACGGAATGAAAGTTTTTGAATGCAGAGAAAACCTTTAGATCCGAAGGTATTTGTTAAAATGCCTTTAATGTCATAATGGTGAATTATTTATATTTTTTTCGATTTGTTACGATCCCATACACTTTTTGAGAATCACATACATAAATATACAGCATTAAAATACAAAGCATAACAGTTAACGACAAAAATTATATATACAAACTAACAATTTGCTCTCGTGATATATATAATGAAAGACCAATTTATAGTTCTACTCAACATTGCTTAACAACTGTGTAGTATTAAGAAGATACAATTTACTTCAACTTAGAACGTTTTTTCGGATTATTATTCTTCTCAAATTGACTTAATAAATAAATAAATAAATAAATAAATAAATAAATACCAATCCTTAACACACCAAAGGAAAAAGAAAACAATGGTTGGACGGCATCAGTATTAAAATATAAAAAGAGAACAATTTCTATATTAAGATTCGATTCGTTTAGATTACAGATGATTTTTAGTTTGGTTTATAACTGATAATAAAGTGAAACTTACAAATAAAAAATCTGGCATGACGAACAGATAGAACATTATAACAGCATGAACAGTAACATCGCCGTGTTGTTGTCAAAACTTACATGACATATAACTTTCAATTTCACACAAATAATGGGTGTTCGATCAAAGAAAGATACGAAAATTGATAGACTATGTTATAAGATGTCATAAATCTATATGGTGGCGCCAAGGTTTAATCTTTTATTTCCGTATTATAAATCTCTGATGTTATAACAATATTTATAACCATATTTCACGCAAAAGTAGCCAATCTTAAACATTTCCATTATTTTTTTATTGAAAACATTATTCCAATTTAAGTAAAATATAACATTAAGCATTATATATGTTTTAAGATAAAAGAATGTGCCAGGATATGAATTAGGTATTTATGTAAGTGGCAAAAAATGATCTTTTCTTATTTAAGTATATATAAGTATCATGAATCATAAAACATTAATGATGATACTAAATAAATATATATTCATTTAACTCATTTTTAAGCACAGTGTCCTCTCTTAATAATTCTAAGATGAAGAACTTTTTTGCGAGAACACCACGCAACTACAATCGCATTTATTGTGACGTTTCATATTGAAATACACCAACAAAGGTGTCGTTTTCTCAATCATTGCATGTTTCATGAACCACGAAATCTCCTTTAAATGTAAACCAATCGTTCTATGAAAAACGTAGCTACCAAAATGAGAAGCGTCGACTGATCACTGATCTTAACATAAACACAAGTACAATCATATGTATATGATGGCCTTTATTAATCAAATACTATAAATTCTGTATTAAAATTCGATTGTATGAAACATAAAGAAAAGGCATTGTTTAAATTTTAAAATAGTAAGCAGTTTATTGGTATGTACTGTTTTTGAGCATAATTACAAACACAGCAGACGTGAATATTGACTACATGTTGGTATAAAACTTTACGTTAATTTTTTTATATTAAAACAATGAAATTCAATCTTAAAAATCGTCGCTATTTTTCTTTTGCGTCAGACTTTAAATATGAAACTTGAAAAAGTTGAACTTTAAAAATTTATTTTTGATGCCCTTAATATTAAATTGATTATAAAATAGAACAATTATCATAATATTTCTACATTAATTACATTCATAATATATACAAATATTTCAGTGCAAGTTCATTGTATTCAAATCATTTTTGTAGCCACTGTCATCAACTAACTATTGAAGTTAAAAAAAGAAGTAAAAGAAATTCAAAGTTCCACTGACAAGTTAACTTGATCTTGAATAATTAAAACAAACTTCCTTAGGACTTGTAACTTTTAAAATGGACAGGCAAAAAAGAAACATTTCGTGATTAAGGTGTTTCAGCGATTTAGAGTAAATCAAAATTGTCATAGTATTGTAAAATATATGTATGTACAGAGTATAAGTTTGTGACATCCGAATCTTGGTGGTTTACAAGTACGTGTGTTTTTTTACTTTTTGATTTCTGTCTATAGTTTCTTTCGAAAATACACCAGCTCCAACAGACCGATAACTGTTATTTTTTAAGGTATTTATACATGTACTTTAAAAATGGATACAATGCCTATATCAAACTGTTACAGAGAATAAATCAAATAACGATTACATAGAGAAAATATATGATGCATTTATACTATGTGTTTGTGATGAGCAGACTGTACTTTATAAAATTATATTATCATTAATTTATTGTATATTTAGAGATAATGTGCATGTCTATACAGTGTAACCAATATATTATTAATCCATCCATTTTGCATACATGCTCAAAGAGAGTTTTCCACGTCGTTAGCTGGATCATCGCCTTGTCGGAACAGGGTGTGTTCGAATATTGCCAATAGCGAAATAACAATTGCTAACATATATAGAAAGAAGAATAATCTGTCCAACACAAGAGCTACAATCCTCCATTCTCTGGCTATTCTGTCCTTTGCTTCTTTTTCATCTGATTTATCAATCATTTGTTTGATCAGGTTTTTAATCTCTCTGATATCACTCTCCAAAGAATAAAACAACCCAACGGTCGACGAAAACGACCGAGAAGAATCTGAGTCATTTACACTTGGCGTTCCGTTAGGAACACCTTTCCAACTTTCCTCCGTTTGCATTTCAAAATAACCAACTTTGTCAAATTTGAAATTTTTGTCTTTGTTATTTGTGTGTTTTTGCTTGTTTCGGAAGTGTTTATCTAATTTGGAATCTCGCACTTGATCTTTCATGCACATTAACCTGGCAACATAATCGACCAGTATCTAAAATTCAAATACATTAATTTTTAATACAATATATGAAATGATTGATAATTTCCAAACAAATATTTTTAAACATTGAAATTCTATTATTTAAAAAAAGAACGGACCTGCCATATGAAGGAATCGAATTGAATTTCTTGGTGTTTCAAATGTATTGCATTTTTAGCTTATGACCATTTGAATAAATGCAAAATTTATACAATATCTTTTGATATCAGATACTTAAATTTTCATATTCATACTCATATTCATAAAGAGAAACTTGGTGTCCGAAATGAGTTGGAATCATCAAGGCAAAGTAAGGCAGGGTTGACGCTTCAGTATCATAATAAATTGCTTTAAAATGTCAGATGATAAAATGCTATGAATGTTACATAAATGTGTATTA
The DNA here is from genome assembly GCA_029721355.1 of Tegillarca granosa. Taxonomy (NCBI): domain Eukaryota; kingdom Metazoa; phylum Mollusca; class Bivalvia; order Arcoida; family Arcidae; genus Tegillarca; species Tegillarca granosa. The sequence goes on along the minus strand of CM056594.1, from coordinate 4,996,652 downwards.
AGTTTTTAAAAATATTATTATTATTAGCAATATATTACCCTTTTAACAAGCCCTGGTACTTCTTTCCGTGCTCCTCGGAAATACAAATTGACAACGACAACTGATAGGAACGTTGATAGTGTTATCAGTATCATGTTAAGGCAGTAATAAGCACCTACAGAAATCAACAGACCAAAATCATGATTTTTTCCTTAATTATTAATTTTATATAACAATTCAAGTATTTTAAAATGATGGTCATTGTCAATATGAATGCAGGGTAAACCAATCTCAATGCGCTTTAGTTTAATTGCAGGAGGAGTTCAGTAGATGCAAAAGCCACGAAGATAGTGCATTTTAGACCGAGAACGTGATTTCCGACTGAAACATAGTCCACAAATAACAACATATTTATTTCGTTGATTGTCAAATTATTATCATTTTTTTGTCGTGTCATATACCCCTGTTCCACGTATAATAGATTAAATGCAGTGTTATGAACCTGTAACGTTGCTGGTAACGTTCAAGCTTTTTAGGGCCAGCATAAATGCTGTCAAGTTATGAGAAGGGACAATAAAACTCCAACATCACGTGAACCTAATTTTCTTTGTCCTTTTGAACGTGAATAATTAGCTTTCATTGCAAATGTGGTGTAAACCAATACAACAAATCTACCACATTATTTATTAACATAATAACGACTTACCAATAAGTGGTATCGAAGATGCAGCTGGTGGTGTGGACTCCGCCAAAAGCAGTAACAAAACAAAAAATGCAACGAAGATATTCATTCCTGTAAAAGACAAAAAAGCACATATTAAATATGACCAGATTAAAGTTTTTTTTCTTTTTTATAATTGTACATAAAAAGTTTGATTGTAATAACTGTTTATTCCAATTGTCATAATAACAGTCATTCTTGTTTGTTTGTTTGTTTTCTCGGGTTCTTGGTTGTTTGAATACGGAAGCTAGTATGTCTTAGGTTACTACTGTACGTACTTTATCAATCATTTATATATTAAATTGCGTAAACTATCAAAACGATACAACATTCAGTCGTTGCGTTGTCTTAATTTTTTATTAGATTTTTACCATCTTTTCTAATACAGTTGCTCACAGAAATGCATTTTAGTAGGAATTAATTGAAAAATTTGAGAATACTAGTATGTTATATTTTAGTCGTTTGCAGTTCTAAAAGTAGTCCTTTAAATGCCCCTGTTACATAAACGAAATATCTTTTTTGTAATCGCAATTGTGCGTAACGATTTCCTTTTAAGACTAGCCCAAAAGAAGTGCATTTTCATAATTAAACGGAGAAGTTCTGAAATTAATTTTTTTTTAATTAGTTTTTTGATTAAAATAATTGGCTTTGGTGGGCGAGTTATCTAAAGGGCGATTACAAATCAAACTGCTTCCTAACACCTAGTTTCCAATCACACTCGGACAGATGCTAGTGTGAGAAAGTTTGTCAGTTTGCTTGCCAAAAGTCAGTATAATAACGCTTTTAATTCTTGATTAGTAGAAAATCACATCACTTATTGAATTACGCTCGTTTGTAGTTTAAATCATTCAATTTATTAACCCCGATAATCCAATATCCCTTTCAAAACCTAGAATTATATAAATAAATTATTTATAGTCTTCCTACAGTAAAATAATTCAGGAACAAACCGCTTACACCAGATGTTCAGGTTGTCGGTAATTATAAAATCGTCAACACTCGAATGCATAAGTTATTGTTAAAGAAAAAACGCCAAAGCCGTTATTGTCGATGAGTATTGTAAGCCAAATAATAATAATAATAATAATAATAATAATAATAATAATAATTTTTATTATAATATTTATATCGTCGAAGGAATAGGAAAGACCTCTGCAATTAACTGCAAGCAAGAATTAAAGGTTTCATTAAGTAGGCGGAATTATACCACTTTTTTAACGAATAGTTAAATTATCTATAGAGTACTGTACATGTACATGTATGCCAAATTATTTATGATAAATATCAAATACATGTATGCTAAATTGATCAATTTTATCAAACAAAAAAGTTTAGAACACTTTACCGAGTTTTTATGTTACTATGTATTTAAATAATAAAATTAAGTAACTTTTACTAAGATATGTATTCATTAACACACACATAAAGTAAGTAAACAGGAAAAGGCAATAATAATTTATAACGACCGATTATTGATGTTATAGCAACCCCTTCTGTTAAAAGCGCCACAATGCAGATCGTAAAACATGAACGTTTTCTTAGGTTAATTCCTGAAAATTAAAAATCTTGCTCTCGTTGCTAACAAAAATTGCTGATATAATGTTAAACAGCATTGCAACCAACCTTCTGTGGAAGGCAAACTATATAGAAGCAACTAATTTTGTAGTTAAAGTATTTTTAGTGGGCCAAAACTACTCAACTTATTTAATGATAAAAATAATAATTTATTCCATAACTCTTGGTTTGATAATTAGTACTGAAACATTAACTCCGTTTATTTGAATGATCCATCCTTTTTTTTTTCTTTCTCCTTCGTGATTTATCAATGACGTCATCATCACAGGTATCAGCAATCTGTATCTTCTTGAAACAGTTGTAACATCATGGTAATTATTTATACAGTGTTTCATACACCGCATGTACCAAAGGCAATCTGTAAATTTGACATTTAACGCTAATCGCCATTTACTTACTTTAACGAAGGCTTGCCATCTGATTAAGTTTGCAACAAATAGAGAATTTCTATCATATTAATAAAAATATATCGTTCAGTGAACACTTTGAGCCATTAAAACAAGACAATCTCAATCGAACACTTTATCTGTGTGATAACGCATTTGCACGATTTTCTCTTTATATTCTGTATTATACAGAATACTCGTTATCATGACTGCAACAATCCTATAATAATTGTGTATTTAACATAATCAATAAACAAGTATTACTTGAATGTCCAATTAAAAGGTATTGCCATATAATACAAGTCTACACTTTCCTTTCTACGTATGATTTACTGCTCTCAAAATAAGCTTAATTACAGCGCGACATTTGATAACCGAAATAAGTGCCGACTTAATGAGATTTGTTTGTATCCAAGATTGCAATAAACTGTTATAAATATTTGACTATGTAATCATTCTGTAAGATTCGAGTGTTTAGTGAGTATGATGTTTAACGCATATCGACTGCTCCTCTTTATTGCTCAGCTCCAGACGAGTGGTACATTTGTAACAATAAATCAGATAGAATTATAATCTAAATTTATTTGATTTGGGTCTGTTATATAGATTTTATACATACATAGTTTTTTTTAACTTGGACAATAAATACAACACTGTATTACGAAATACCACAAGATTGGAAATTGTCTTATAAAAAAACGTACAATTAATAAATCATATACACAACAAACCTAAGAAATAAATATTGAATTAAGGTACTGAAAATGTTAAATACACCACGAGCACAAAAATAAACGTTAATTTAAAGCATCTCTGTTTTGATTTAAAATCTTTAATCTATTGGACACATTACAAATGTATGATAAAATGTAAACGCATTGAAGTGGTCACCAATTTGTCCTTTGAACTTTAATCAGTTCGAATAGACTCCTGGTTGTTAATAACATTGTAACGGGGTTATTAACATTACTTTAATATTATCAATAAAAATTAATTTCTCGTGAGTGTTCTACTTAGCGATTCAATATATATATATATATATATACAGCTGTTTAATGTTTAAATAATTTTTGTTCTTTGTGGTATTGTCTGATGCAAATGTTTTAAGAACTCGATATAAATGACATAGAACTGTTGTCAATACCTGTATATAATGAACTATCAATAATACACAGACGTAAGTATTATTATAAGATCAAGTTATTCTACAATGATCAATCTGAAGTCATCAATACGTCTTAAACTAATTATCTCTGCATGATTAAGATGACGTATTTACAAATCTATTTACTGATTGGGTGTAGAATAAAATAGGTCAAGCTAAATAAATGTGATTTGCGATTTTAAATGATTGAAACCAAGGTTTAGAAATACACACACACACACACACACACACACACACACACACACACACACACATGACAGTTTTTCTTGTATGTAACTTCAGTTTTATCTCCAATAAAACGTCTTTATTTTACTTACAAGCTTTTTGTACAATTTTAAATGACTTACCTAGCTGCATTTTGGCAGGCGACTCTGGAGGAAGCCAAAACAACACAAGTGTAAGTGAAGACAATAAAATGCAGGGTAAAATCAGGATGTAATTGTAAAATGCAGGCTTTCTTCTGATCTCGAGTTCAAATGTTAAATCGACGTATGGTTCTGGGCAGCACGTGTATATAATTATGTTTCTCACAGCTTTAGATCTTACAATGTCCCACTCATTGCTTTTTACATATTCTGAAAGATCAAAATTTTCGTTTCCGTAAATGAAGTTTAGGTCAATTTTGCTACCATCGTAGGTCCATGATCCAAATTTCATTTTACATTTTTGAACATCAAATGGAAAATGACGAATGTCAATTGCACAGGAACTTTTAAATATTGCTTGTGGAAGCCATTCGATTGTCCCATCATACGACACTACCACGAAGGCTTGTCTTTTTTCTTCTAAACGTTCGTCAGCACTACAATTAGAAAACAAATGGACGTACTTTTAAGACTTGGCCAATATAAATGCAAACAAAGTCATTTATAAAACGATAGTCGAGAAAATGGCTTTCTTTTGGGCTGGTCTCTACATATTGTAATTGGAATTTTGTTGTTGCTAAAACGTTCTTGGAAAAAAAACCGACATGGCAACAAATTGAAAGAAATAACATATAATGGTAATTTTTTAAGGTTTAAAAGATGCCAATAACTCTACATTTATCAGTCGGAAACACATATTTTTTCATGATTAGCCAACAAACTGACATGTAAATCACATGCGTAAAAATTCAAATAGTACATGTATTATATAAAATAATAAGTGTATGCACATTTATGTATTCAATTTTTTAAAATTTATTTATCAATTTATTTATTTTGTATAAGAATTTCATCTGTTTTAATTTGTTTTATTTAGAATTACCCTGAACTGACGCTGAGTAATCGGGTGAAATAAAATTAAATTCAGGACATATAAGTAAAGTTTTGATAAAAGATAAAACATTTATTATTATTGTGACAAAAATAGGTAAAACAGTATCAAAAATAAATACAAAAAAATAAATTATACAGGTGCTGATGTACTTGTGAAAGAACGTCAGTACGTCAGTATGACTGTAATGTCCTTTATTACATAAAAAACAGAACGCGAATAGGCATAACAAATAAGTATTTTAGTCATTTAGAGATAACGTGACTTTATTCTTTTTCGGACATTGAAATCTTTAGAAATTTATCGAATTGTATATATAAAAAATAATATATAATTTGACATTTTCTGAAACCTACTTAGAAATAAACTATACAGTCCTAGTTTAGCTGTTTTATTAGTATAGTTTTTTTACGCCCCAGTTAAAATTTTTTTTAATATATTAAGCAATCAGTTCTGTAAGATGAAGAAAACCTGAGTACCAGGAATAATCCACCGACCTTTACCAGGATCTGATTAGTCATGTGTTAAAACCTAGACATTGTCAGGTACTGTAATCCGTAAAACAGTTTTTACACATGGTCAACAAAGCCTAAATACACTTAATAGAAGCGAAATAAAGGTAGCATAAAATATTACTGAGTTGGGTTTATCATTGTTTAAAACTGACTTTGATAGTATGGAATATGTAAATTAAACATTTGAAAGTTAAAGCGCTATTAATTGTACCACATGTAAAAATCCGTGACAAGAAATAAACTCAAAAGCACAACATAAGTTTAAATAATACGTAGGATATAAATCCATACCAAACAAAATTTTCAATTTGAAATGTGCCAATCAAACAAAACTATTGAAAAGATAGAATATGCGATAGAAACTACTCGCTTTAGTTAAAACTTTTCTGGAAATTTCGATCTGATTCATTTTCATTATTAAAAACAAAAATATTTAAATTAAATACTTTTTTCAAATATTCTATAAAATATATATCATTTTTGTCGACGATATTTTTGTTACTATATTAAAAAAACCAAAAGTTTCCACTTAGGCTTTCCATGTTAAAATTTATAGACCCCATAACATATCAAGCGCATTAGAAACAGAAAATATTTTGATACTTATACAATATGACAAAATCAAGCTTATACTAAGCTACGATAAATGTTGTTTTAGTATCGTATAAATGAGTGAAAGTAAATACATGGAGTTATCTTAACAAACACATATTTTGATAAGTTGAAGCATAAGGAACTTTTTAAAATGATAGTCGAGTTGTTTTAAACTACGGCTTACGTATCACAAAGCCTCT